>OW028605.1:0-15000 GCA_932294275.1 Chloroclysta siterata | reverse complement strand
TCGGTCTTAAGGTTGCGCGCACTGCCGAGCTGCAGCTTTGCCTTGCTCAGGCAAGCGCGCGCCTCTACCACTCTGCTAGCGTATTTCGGTTTTTCCAGTTTTGGCGGGCTTTCCACTACGTCCGAAGATATACGGCGTGTTGTGCGGCTCTCCTGGGAGAGCACCGCCTTTGTCTTGGGTTTGGAAGGGCCCGCCGCAGCTGGTGCTAGCTTTTTCGGGGTGGTAGAGGCCGTTGGCTGAGCGGCTGCTTTCCCTAATTCCCACTCTCCAATACTCCTCCTTACTTTGGAGGTGGGAGGGAGTTTGTGGGACGGTCCTGCCTCTTCAGGAGATTGTTGGGGCTCCGAATCCCTTGTCGCTTTGACGGGCGTACGGAACCCAAACATTTTCTACAAATAAAACTAAAAGAGTGCACAATAAAATCAAAGGTAGTAAAACAAAATAAAATAAAATGAATTAAAAAGTTTGTAAAAGTTGTATAAAAATTTCTTTAAAAAGTTTGTAAAAGTTATATATAAACAGGTTTAAAATTAAGTTTTTATGTTTCAGGTATGCGGGCGGCTTCAGCCAACCAGCGTCAGAGGGTACACAAGAATACACAAAGGTAAACGGTCAAAATGTTGAGTCTAAAGCTAGTAGATTAAGGTCAAAAGACCAAAAAGTCAAGTTAAAATTACTAAAACTATAAATAAAATTATGTCGACTAGAAAAATAAAAAGCGTATCTACTAACAGATATGTAACCGAAAACCGCGTATTAAAAGATGACCTAGTTTAGAAGTTATCGATGATTAAAGTTTAATTTTCCCTCAGAAATTGAGTGTCTTTACCTTAGTAACTGCAATATGGGAGGGTGGGCGGGCGAATTTTTTCAAATTTTGGCGCTAATCAGTGTTTTTTCTGTTTCAGATGCGTGCAGTTACGCCGGGCGAGGATGGAGCAGCCACGGGAAGTGCAGAAACCAGCAAGATGGTGGAGAAAATTTGAGAAAATGCCTAAAAACACCCGAAAATTAACAAAATTTGATGAGTTTTGATGGAAAATCGCAGTTTTTCGATATTCCTTCTGACTAATGAATACGTTCGCGTGCTCTACGGATAGGGCGTCGCGAGCCGCTTCTGATGGTGTATTGCGCGGCTATATTCACTTTAAGTTCGAGTCAAGAAAAAATATTTTCCGATTTTTCCGTAGACAAAAGCTCGTTTTCGGGAACAAACGGTCAAAATTTTGGCTTTTTCCTACCGAAAACGAAAGTTTGCAATTGACGGTTATCAGATGCGATGAACTGCAACTATCCTAGCAAACAGAAACTAAAAATTTGGAACTAATAATTAATTAAAGCCGAAATGGGTATGTAATTTTTCTAAGTTTTGACAAAAAATGAAAATTATCGAAAAGTCAAAAGTTTAATGTCGACCGTGCCTCGTTACAATATATATACGCACAATGGGCGTCGAGACGCTTAATTTGGTGTATCGCACGCGATATTTGGTCAATATTTGAATTTCAAATTTTGTCGATTGTATGGAGTGTTCGCAGAGCTAAGGTGAATTCTGAAGAAACTCGAATATAGGCCGGCGGGCAACTTTTTCAAATTTTGGCGCTAATCAGTGTTTTTTCTGTTTCAGATGCGTGCAGTTACGCCGGGCGAGGATGGAGCAGCCACGGGAAGTGCAGAAACCAGCAAGATGGTGGAGAAAATTTGAGAAAATGCCTAAAAACACCCGAAAATTAACAAAATTTGATGAGTTTTGATGGAAAATCGCAGTTTTTCGATATTCCTTCTGACTAATGAATACGTTCGCGTGCTCTACGGATAGGGCGTCGCGAGCCGCTTCTGATGGTGTATTGCGCGGCTATATTCACTTTAAGTTCGAGTCAAGAAAAAATATTTTCCGATTTTTCCGTAGACAAAAGCTCGTTTTCGGGAACAAACGGTCAAAATTTTGGCTTTTTCCTACCGAAAACGAAAGTTTGCAATTGACGGTTATCAGATGCGATGAACTGCAACTATCCTAGCAAACAGAAACTAAAAATTTGGAACTAATAATTAATTAAAGCCGAAATGGGTATGTAATTTTTCTAAGTTTTGACAAAAAATGAAAATTATCGAAAAGTCAAAAGTTTAATGTCGACCGTGCCTCGTTACAATATATATACGCACAATGGGCGTCGAGACGCTTAATTTGGTGTATCGCACGCGATATTTGGTCAATATTTGAATTTCAAATTTTGTCGATTGTATGGAGTGTTCGCAGAGCTAAGGTGAATTCTGAAGAAACTCGAATATAGGCCGGCGGGCAACTTTTTCAAATTTTGGCGCTAATCAGTGTTTTTTCTGTTTCAGATGCGTGCAGTTACGCCGGGCGAGGATGGAGCAGCCACGGGAAGTGCAGAAACCAGCAAGATGGTGGAGAAAATTTGAGAAAATGCCTAAAAACACCCGAAAATTAACAAAATTTGATGAGTTTTGATGGAAAATCGCAGTTTTTCGATATTCCTTCTGACTAATGAATACGTTCGCGTGCTCTACGGATAGGGCGTCGCGAGCCGCTTCTGATGGTGTATTGCGCGGCTATATTCACTTTAAGTTCGAGTCAAGAAAAAATATTTTCCGATTTTTCCGTAGACAAAAGCTCGTTTTCGGGAACAAACGGTCAAAATTTTGGCTTTTTCCTACCGAAAACGAAAGTTTGCAATTGACGGTTATCAGATGCGATGAACTGCAACTATCCTAGCAAACAGAAACTAAAAATTTGGAACTAATAATTAATTAAAGCCGAAATGGGTATGTAATTTTTCTAAGTTTTGACAAAAAATGAAAATTATCGAAAAGTCAAAAGTTTAATGTCGACCGTGCCTCGTTACAATATATATACGCACAATGGGCGTCGAGACGCTTAATTTGGTGTATCGCACGCGATATTTGGTCAATATTTGAATTTCAAATTTTGTCGGTTAGGTTAGGTTAGGTTAGGTTAGGTTAGGTTAGGTTAGGTTAGGTTAGGTTAGGTTAGGTTAGGTTAGGTTAGGTTAGGTTAGGTTAGGTTAGGTTAGGTTAGGTTAGGTTAGGTTAGGTTAGGTTAGGTTAGGTTAGGTTAGGTTAGGTTAGGTTAGGTTAGGTTAGGTTAGGTTAGGTTAGGTTAGGTTAGGTTAGGTTAGGTTAGGTTAGGTTAGGTTAGGTTAGGTTAGGTTAGGTTAGGTTAGGTTAGGTTAGGTTAGGTTAGGTTAGGTTAGGTTAGGTTAGGTTAGGTTAGGTTAGGTTAGGTTAGGTTAGGTTAGGTTAGGTTAGGTTAGGTTAGGTTAGGTTAGGTTAGGTTAGGTTAGGTTAGGTTAGGTTAGGTTAGGTTAGGTTAGGTTAGGTTAGGTTAGGTTAGGTTAGGTTAGGTTAGGTTAGGTTAGGTTAGGTTAGGTTAGGTTAGGTTAGGTTAGGTTAGGTTAGGTTAGGTTAGGTTAGGTTAGGTTAGGTTAGGTTAGGTTAGGTTAGGTTAGGTTAGGTTAGGTTAGGTTAGGTTAGGTTAGGTTAGGTTAGGTTAGGTTAGGTTAGGTTAGGTTAGGTTAGGTTAGGTTAGGTTAGGTTAGGTTAGGTTAGGTTAGGTTAGGTTAGGTTAGGTTAGGTTAGGTTAGGTTAGGTTAGGTTAGGTTAGGTTAGGTTAGGTTAGGTTAGGTTAGGTTAGGTTAGGTTAGGTTAGGTTAGGTTAGGTTAGGTTAGGTTAGGTTAGGTTAGGTTAGGTTAGGTTAGGTTAGGTTAGGTTAGGTTAGGTTAGGTTAGGTTAGGTTAGGTTAGGTTAGGTTAGGTTAGGTTAGGTTAGGTTAGGTTAGGTTAGGTTAGGTTAGGTTAGGTTAGGTTAGGTTAGGTTAGGTTAGGTTAGGTTAGGTTAGGTTAGGTTAGGTTAGGTTAGGTTAGGTTAGGTTAGGTTAGGTTAGGTTAGGTTAGGTTAGGTTAGGTTAGGTTAGGTTAGGTTAGGTTAGGTTAGGTTAGGTTAGGTTAGGTTAGGTTAGGTTAGGTTAGGTTAGGTTAGGTTAGGTTAGGTTAGGTTAGGTTAGGTTAGGTTAGGTTAGGTTAGGTTAGGTTAGGTTAGGTTAGGTTAGGTTAGGTTAGGTTAGGTTAGGTTAGGTTAGGTTAGGTTAGGTTAGGTTAGGTTAGGTTAGGTTAGGTTAGGTTAGGTTAGGTTAGGTTAGGTTAGGTTAGGTTAGGTTAGGTTAGGTTAGGTTAGGTTAGGTTAGGTTAGGTTAGGTTAGGTTAGGTTAGGTTAGGTTAGGTTAGGTTAGGTTAGGTTAGGTTAGGTTAGGTTAGGTTAGGTTAGGTTAGGTTAGGTTAGGTTAGGTTAGGTTAGGTTAGGTTAGGTTAGGTTAGGTTAGGTTAGGTTAGGTTAGGTTAGGTTAGGTTAGGTTAGGTTAGGTTAGGTTAGGTTAGGTTAGGTTAGGTTAGGTTAGGTTAGGTTAGGTTAGGTTAGGTTAGGTTAGGTTAGGTTAGGTTAGGTTAGGTTAGGTTAGGTTAGGTTAGGTTAGGTTAGGTTAGGTTAGGTTAGGTTAGGTTAGGTTAGGTTAGGTTAGGTTAGGTTAGGTTAGGTTAGGTTAGGTTAGGTTAGGTTAGGTTAGGTTAGGTTAGGTTAGGTTAGGTTAGGTTAGGTTAGGTTAGGTTAGGTTAGGTTAGGTTAGGTTAGGTTAGGTTAGGTTAGGTTAGGTTAGGTTAGGTTAGGTTAGGTTAGGTTAGGTTAGGTTAGGTTAGGTTAGGTTAGGTTAGGTTAGGTTAGGTTAGGTTAGGTTAGGTTAGGTTAGGTTAGGTTAGGTTAGGTTAGGTTAGGTTAGGTTAGGTTAGGTTAGGTTAGGTTAGGTTAGGTTAGGTTAGGTTAGGTTAGGTTAGGTTAGGTTAGGTTAGGTTAGGTTAGGTTAGGTTAGGTTAGGTTAGGTTAGGTTAGGTTAGGTTAGGTTAGGTTAGGTTAGGTTAGGTTAGGTTAGGTTAGGTTAGGTTAGGTTAGGTTAGGTTAGGTTAGGTTAGGTTAGGTTAGGTTAGGTTAGGTTAGGTTAGGTTAGGTTAGGTTAGGTTAGGTTAGGTTAGGTTAGGTTAGGTTAGGTTAGGTTAGGTTAGGTTAGGTTAGGTTAGGTTAGGTTAGGTTAGGTTAGGTTAGGTTAGGTTAGGTTAGGTTAGGTTAGGTTAGGTTAGGTTAGGTTAGGTTAGGTTAGGTTAGGTTAGGTTAGGTTAGGTTAGGTTAGGTTAGGTTAGGTTAGGTTAGGTTAGGTTAGGTTAGGTTAGGTTAGGTTAGGTTAGGTTAGGTTAGGTTAGGTTAGGTTAGGTTAGGTTAGGTTAGGTTAGGTTAGGTTAGGTTAGGTTAGGTTAGGTTAGGTTAGGTTAGGTTAGGTTAGGTTAGGTTAGGTTAGGTTAGGTTAGGTTAGGTTAGGTTAGGTTAGGTTAGGTTAGGTTAGGTTAGGTTAGGTTAGGTTAGGTTAGGTTAGGTTAGGTTAGGTTAGGTTAGGTTAGGTTAGGTTAGGTTAGGTTAGGTTAGGTTAGGTTAGGTTAGGTTAGGTTAGGTTAGGTTAGGTTAGGTTAGGTTAGGTTAGGTTAGGTTAGGTTAGGTTAGGTTAGGTTAGGTTAGGTTAGGTTAGGTTAGGTTAGGTTAGGTTAGGTTAGGTTAGGTTAGGTTAGGTTAGGTTAGGTTAGGTTAGGTTAGGTTAGGTTAGGTTAGGTTAGGTTAGGTTAGGTTAGGTTAGGTTAGGTTAGGTTAGGTTAGGTTAGGTTAGGTTAGGTTAGGTTAGGTTAGGTTAGGTTAGGTTAGGTTAGGTTAGGTTAGGTTAGGTTAGGTTAGGTTAGGTTAGGTTAGGTTAGGTTAGGTTAGGTTAGGTTAGGTTAGGTTAGGTTAGGTTAGGTTAGGTTAGGTTAGGTTAGGTTAGGTTAGGTTAGGTTAGGTTAGGTTAGGTTAGGTTAGGTTAGGTTAGGTTAGGTTAGGTTAGGTTAGGTTAGGTTAGGTTAGGTTAGGTTAGGTTAGGTTAGGTTAGGTTAGGTTAGGTTAGGTTAGGTTAGGTTAGGTTAGGTTAGGTTAGGTTAGGTTAGGTTAGGTTAGGTTAGGTTAGGTTAGGTTAGGTTAGGTTAGGTTAGGTTAGGTTAGGTTAGGTTAGGTTAGGTTAGGTTAGGTTAGGTTAGGTTAGGTTAGGTTAGGTTAGGTTAGGTTAGGTTAGGTTAGGTTAGGTTAGGTTAGGTTAGGTTAGGTTAGGTTAGGTTAGGTTAGGTTAGGTTAGGTTAGGTTAGGTTAGGTTAGGTTAGGTTAGGTTAGGTTAGGTTAGGTTAGGTTAGGTTAGGTTAGGTTAGGTTAGGTTAGGTTAGGTTAGGTTAGGTTAGGTTAGGTTAGGTTAGGTTAGGTTAGGTTAGGTTAGGTTAGGTTAGGTTAGGTTAGGTTAGGTTAGGTTAGGTTAGGTTAGGTTAGGTTAGGTTAGGTTAGGTTAGGTTAGGTTAGGTTAGGTTAGGTTAGGTTAGGTTAGGTTAGGTTAGGTTAGGTTAGGTTAGGTTAGGTTAGGTTAGGTTAGGTTAGGTTAGGTTAGGTTAGGTTAGGTTAGGTTAGGTTAGGTTAGGTTAGGTTAGGTTAGGTTAGGTTAGGTTAGGTTAGGTTAGGTTAGGTTAGGTTAGGTTAGGTTAGGTTAGGTTAGGTTAGGTTAGGTTAGGTTAGGTTAGGTTAGGTTAGGTTAGGTTAGGTTAGGTTAGGTTAGGTTAGGTTAGGTTAGGTTAGGTTAGGTTAGGTTAGGTTAGGTTAGGTTAGGTTAGGTTAGGTTAGGTTAGGTTAGGTTAGGTTAGGTTAGGTTAGGTTAGGTTAGGTTAGGTTAGGTTAGGTTAGGTTAGGTTAGGTTAGGTTAGGTTAGGTTAGGTTAGGTTAGGTTAGGTTAGGTTAGGTTAGGTTAGGTTAGGTTAGGTTAGGTTAGGTTAGGTTAGGTTAGGTTAGGTTAGGTTAGGTTAGGTTAGGTTAGGTTAGGTTAGGTTAGGTTAGGTTAGGTTAGGTTAGGTTAGGTTAGGTTAGGTTAGGTTAGGTTAGGTTAGGTTAGGTTAGGTTAGGTTAGGTTAGGTTAGGTTAGGTTAGGTTAGGTTAGGTTAGGTTAGGTTAGGTTAGGTTAGGTTAGGTTAGGTTAGGTTAGGTTAGGTTAGGTTAGGTTAGGTTAGGTTAGGTTAGGTTAGGTTAGGTTAGGTTAGGTTAGGTTAGGTTAGGTTAGGTTAGGTTAGGTTAGGTTAGGTTAGGTTAGGTTAGGTTAGGTTAGGTTAGGTTAGGTTAGGTTAGGTTAGGTTAGGTTAGGTTAGGTTAGGTTAGGTTAGGTTAGGTTAGGTTAGGTTAGGTTAGGTTAGGTTAGGTTAGGTTAGGTTAGGTTAGGTTAGGTTAGGTTAGGTTAGGTTAGGTTAGGTTAGGTTAGGTTAGGTTAGGTTAGGTTAGGTTAGGTTAGGTTAGGTTAGGTTAGGTTAGGTTAGGTTAGGTTAGGTTAGGTTAGGTTAGGTTAGGTTAGGTTAGGTTAGGTTAGGTTAGGTTAGGTTAGGTTAGGTTAGGTTAGGTTAGGTTAGGTTAGGTTAGGTTAGGTTAGGTTAGGTTAGGTTAGGTTAGGTTAGGTTAGGTTAGGTTAGGTTAGGTTAGGTTAGGTTAGGTTAGGTTAGGTTAGGTTAGGTTAGGTTAGGTTAGGTTAGGTTAGGTTAGGTTAGGTTAGGTTAGGTTAGGTTAGGTTAGGTTAGGTTAGGTTAGGTTAGGTTAGGTTAGGTTAGGTTAGGTTAGGTTAGGTTAGGTTAGGTTAGGTTAGGTTAGGTTAGGTTAGGTTAGGTTAGGTTAGGTTAGGTTAGGTTAGGTTAGGTTAGGTTAGGTTAGGTTAGGTTAGGTTAGGTTAGGTTAGGTTAGGTTAGGTTAGGTTAGGTTAGGTTAGGTTAGGTTAGGTTAGGTTAGGTTAGGTTAGGTTAGGTTAGGTTAGGTTAGGTTAGGTTAGGTTAGGTTAGGTTAGGTTAGGTTAGGTTAGGTTAGGTTAGGTTAGGTTAGGTTAGGTTAGGTTAGGTTAGGTTAGGTTAGGTTAGGTTAGGTTAGGTTAGGTTAGGTTAGGTTAGGTTAGGTTAGGTTAGGTTAGGTTAGGTTAGGTTAGGTTAGGTTAGGTTAGGTTAGGTTAGGTTAGGTTAGGTTAGGTTAGGTTAGGTTAGGTTAGGTTAGGTTAGGTTAGGTTAGGTTAGGTTAGGTTAGGTTAGGTTAGGTTAGGTTAGGTTAGGTTAGGTTAGGTTAGGTTAGGTTAGGTTAGGTTAGGTTAGGTTAGGTTAGGTTAGGTTAGGTTAGGTTAGGTTAGGTTAGGTTAGGTTAGGTTAGGTTAGGTTAGGTTAGGTTAGGTTAGGTTAGGTTAGGTTAGGTTAGGTTAGGTTAGGTTAGGTTAGGTTAGGTTAGGTTAGGTTAGGTTAGGTTAGGTTAGGTTAGGTTAGGTTAGGTTAGGTTAGGTTAGGTTAGGTTAGGTTAGGTTAGGTTAGGTTAGGTTAGGTTAGGTTAGGTTAGGTTAGGTTAGGTTAGGTTAGGTTAGGTTAGGTTAGGTTAGGTTAGGTTAGGTTAGGTTAGGTTAGGTTAGGTTAGGTTAGGTTAGGTTAGGTTAGGTTAGGTTAGGTTAGGTTAGGTTAGGTTAGGTTAGGTTAGGTTAGGTTAGGTTAGGTTAGGTTAGGTTAGGTTAGGTTAGGTTAGGTTAGGTTAGGTTAGGTTAGGTTAGGTTAGGTTAGGTTAGGTTAGGTTAGGTTAGGTTAGGTTAGGTTAGGTTAGGTTAGGTTAGGTTAGGTTAGGTTAGGTTAGGTTAGGTTAGGTTAGGTTAGGTTAGGTTAGGTTAGGTTAGGTTAGGTTAGGTTAGGTTAGGTTAGGTTAGGTTAGGTTAGGTTAGGTTAGGTTAGGTTAGGTTAGGTTAGGTTAGGTTAGGTTAGGTTAGGTTAGGTTAGGTTAGGTTAGGTTAGGTTAGGTTAGGTTAGGTTAGGTTAGGTTAGGTTAGGTTAGGTTAGGTTAGGTTAGGTTAGGTTAGGTTAGGTTAGGTTAGGTTAGGTTAGGTTAGGTTAGGTTAGGTTAGGTTAGGTTAGGTTAGGTTAGGTTAGGTTAGGTTAGGTTAGGTTAGGTTAGGTTAGGTTAGGTTAGGTTAGGTTAGGTTAGGTTAGGTTAGGTTAGGTTAGGTTAGGTTAGGTTAGGTTAGGTTAGGTTAGGTTAGGTTAGGTTAGGTTAGGTTAGGTTAGGTTAGGTTAGGTTAGGTTAGGTTAGGTTAGGTTAGGTTAGGTTAGGTTAGGTTAGGTTAGGTTAGGTTAGGTTAGGTTAGGTTAGGTTAGGTTAGGTTAGGTTAGGTTAGGTTAGGTTAGGTTAGGTTAGGTTAGGTTAGGTTAGGTTAGGTTAGGTTAGGTTAGGTTAGGTTAGGTTAGGTTAGGTTAGGTTAGGTTAGGTTAGGTTAGGTTAGGTTAGGTTAGGTTAGGTTAGGTTAGGTTAGGTTAGGTTAGGTTAGGTTAGGTTAGGTTAGGTTAGGTTAGGTTAGGTTAGGTTAGGTTAGGTTAGGTTAGGTTAGGTTAGGTTAGGTTAGGTTAGGTTAGGTTAGGTTAGGTTAGGTTAGGTTAGGTTAGGTTAGGTTAGGTTAGGTTAGGTTAGGTTAGGTTAGGTTAGGTTAGGTTAGGTTAGGTTAGGTTAGGTTAGGTTAGGTTAGGTTAGGTTAGGTTAGGTTAGGTTAGGTTAGGTTAGGTTAGGTTAGGTTAGGTTAGGTTAGGTTAGGTTAGGTTAGGTTAGGTTAGGTTAGGTTAGGTTAGGTTAGGTTAGGTTAGGTTAGGTTAGGTTAGGTTAGGTTAGGTTAGGTTAGGTTAGGTTAGGTTAGGTTAGGTTAGGTTAGGTTAGGTTAGGTTAGGTTAGGTTAGGTTAGGTTAGGTTAGGTTAGGTTAGGTTAGGTTAGGTTAGGTTAGGTTAGGTTAGGTTAGGTTAGGTTAGGTTAGGTTAGGTTAGGTTAGGTTAGGTTAGGTTAGGTTAGGTTAGGTTAGGTTAGGTTAGGTTAGGTTAGGTTAGGTTAGGTTAGGTTAGGTTAGGTTAGGTTAGGTTAGGTTAGGTTAGGTTAGGTTAGGTTAGGTTAGGTTAGGTTAGGTTAGGTTAGGTTAGGTTAGGTTAGGTTAGGTTAGGTTAGGTTAGGTTAGGTTAGGTTAGGTTAGGTTAGGTTAGGTTAGGTTAGGTTAGGTTAGGTTAGGTTAGGTTAGGTTAGGTTAGGTTAGGTTAGGTTAGGTTAGGTTAGGTTAGGTTAGGTTAGGTTAGGTTAGGTTAGGTTAGGTTAGGTTAGGTTAGGTTAGGTTAGGTTAGGTTAGGTTAGGTTAGGTTAGGTTAGGTTAGGTTAGGTTAGGTTAGGTTAGGTTAGGTTAGGTTAGGTTAGGTTAGGTTAGGTTAGGTTAGGTTAGGTTAGGTTAGGTTAGGTTAGGTTAGGTTAGGTTAGGTTAGGTTAGGTTAGGTTAGGTTAGGTTAGGTTAGGTTAGGTTAGGTTAGGTTAGGTTAGGTTAGGTTAGGTTAGGTTAGGTTAGGTTAGGTTAGGTTAGGTTAGGTTAGGTTAGGTTAGGTTAGGTTAGGTTAGGTTAGGTTAGGTTAGGTTAGGTTAGGTTAGGTTAGGTTAGGTTAGGTTAGGTTAGGTTAGGTTAGGTTAGGTTAGGTTAGGTTAGGTTAGGTTAGGTTAGGTTAGGTTAGGTTAGGTTAGGTTAGGTTAGGTTAGGTTAGGTTAGGTTAGGTTAGGTTAGGTTAGGTTAGGTTAGGTTAGGTTAGGTTAGGTTAGGTTAGGTTAGGTTAGGTTAGGTTAGGTTAGGTTAGGTTAGGTTAGGTTAGGTTAGGTTAGGTTAGGTTAGGTTAGGTTAGGTTAGGTTAGGTTAGGTTAGGTTAGGTTAGGTTAGGTTAGGTTAGGTTAGGTTAGGTTAGGTTAGGTTAGGTTAGGTTAGGTTAGGTTAGGTTAGGTTAGGTTAGGTTAGGTTAGGTTAGGTTAGGTTAGGTTAGGTTAGGTTAGGTTAGGTTAGGTTAGGTTAGGTTAGGTTAGGTTAGGTTAGGTTAGGTTAGGTTAGGTTAGGTTAGGTTAGGTTAGGTTAGGTTAGGTTAGGTTAGGTTAGGTTAGGTTAGGTTAGGTTAGGTTAGGTTAGGTTAGGTTAGGTTAGGTTAGGTTAGGTTAGGTTAGGTTAGGTTAGGTTAGGTTAGGTTAGGTTAGGTTAGGTTAGGTTAGGTTAGGTTAGGTTAGGTTAGGTTAGGTTAGGTTAGGTTAGGTTAGGTTAGGTTAGGTTAGGTTAGGTTAGGTTAGGTTAGGTTAGGTTAGGTTAGGTTAGGTTAGGTTAGGTTAGGTTAGGTTAGGTTAGGTTAGGTTAGGTTAGGTTAGGTTAGGTTAGGTTAGGTTAGGTTAGGTTAGGTTAGGTTAGGTTAGGTTAGGTTAGGTTAGGTTAGGTTAGGTTAGGTTAGGTTAGGTTAGGTTAGGTTAGGTTAGGTTAGGTTAGGTTAGGTTAGGTTAGGTTAGGTTAGGTTAGGTTAGGTTAGGTTAGGTTAGGTTAGGTTAGGTTAGGTTAGGTTAGGTTAGGTTAGGTTAGGTTAGGTTAGGTTAGGTTAGGTTAGGTTAGGTTAGGTTAGGTTAGGTTAGGTTAGGTTAGGTTAGGTTAGGTTAGGTTAGGTTAGGTTAGGTTAGGTTAGGTTAGGTTAGGTTAGGTTAGGTTAGGTTAGGTTAGGTTAGGTTAGGTTAGGTTAGGTTAGGTTAGGTTAGGTTAGGTTAGGTTAGGTTAGGTTAGGTTAGGTTAGGTTAGGTTAGGTTAGGTTAGGTTAGGTTAGGTTAGGTTAGGTTAGGTTAGGTTAGGTTAGGTTAGGTTAGGTTAGGTTAGGTTAGGTTAGGTTAGGTTAGGTTAGGTTAGGTTAGGTTAGGTTAGGTTAGGTTAGGTTAGGTTAGGTTAGGTTAGGTTAGGTTAGGTTAGGTTAGGTTAGGTTAGGTTAGGTTAGGTTAGGTTAGGTTAGGTTAGGTTAGGTTAGGTTAGGTTAGGTTAGGTTAGGTTAGGTTAGGTTAGGTTAGGTTAGGTTAGGTTAGGTTAGGTTAGGTTAGGTTAGGTTAGGTTAGGTTAGGTTAGGTTAGGTTAGGTTAGGTTAGGTTAGGTTAGGTTAGGTTAGGTTAGGTTAGGTTAGGTTAGGTTAGGTTAGGTTAGGTTAGGTTAGGTTAGGTTAGGTTAGGTTAGGTTAGGTTAGGTTAGGTTAGGTTAGGTTAGGTTAGGTTAGGTTAGGTTAGGTTAGGTTAGGTTAGGTTAGGTTAGGTTAGGTTAGGTTAGGTTAGGTTAGGTTAGGTTAGGTTAGGTTAGGTTAGGTTAGGTTAGGTTAGGTTAGGTTAGGTTAGGTTAGGTTAGGTTAGGTTAGGTTAGGTTAGGTTAGGTTAGGTTAGGTTAGGTTAGGTTAGGTTAGGTTAGGTTAGGTTAGGTTAGGTTAGGTTAGGTTAGGTTAGGTTAGGTTAGGTTAGGTTAGGTTAGGTTAGGTTAGGTTAGGTTAGGTTAGGTTAGGTTAGGTTAGGTTAGGTTAGGTTAGGTTAGGTTAGGTTAGGTTAGGTTAGGTTAGGTTAGGTTAGGTTAGGTTAGGTTAGGTTAGGTTAGGTTAGGTTAGGTTAGGTTAGGTTAGGTTAGGTTAGGTTAGGTTAGGTTAGGTTAGGTTAGGTTAGGTTAGGTTAGGTTAGGTTAGGTTAGGTTAGGTTAGGTTAGGTTAGGTTAGGTTAGGTTAGGTTAGGTTAGGTTAGGTTAGGTTAGGTTAGGTTAGGTTAGGTTAGGTTAGGTTAGGTTAGGTTAGGTTAGGTTAGGTTAGGTTAGGTTAGGTTAGGTTAGGTTAGGTTAGGTTAGGTTAGGTTAGGTTAGGTTAGGTTAGGTTAGGTTAGGTTAGGTTAGGTTAGGTTAGGTTAGGTTAGGTTAGGTTAGGTTAGGTTAGGTTAGGTTAGGTTAGGTTAGGTTAGGTTAGGTTAGGTTAGGTTAGGTTAGGTTAGGTTAGGTTAGGTTAGGTTAGGTTAGGTTAGGTTAGGTTAGGTTAGGTTAGGTTAGGTTAGGTTAGGTTAGGTTAGGTTAGGTTAGGTTAGGTTAGGTTAGGTTAGGTTAGGTTAGGTTAGGTTAGGTTAGGTTAGGTTAGGTTAGGTTAGGTTAGGTTAGGTTAGGTTAGGTTAGGTTAGGTTAGGTTAGGTTAGGTTAGGTTAGGTTAGGTTAGGTTAGGTTAGGTTAGGTTAGGTTAGGTTAGGTTAGGTTAGGTTAGGTTAGGTTAGGTTAGGTTAGGTTAGGTTAGGTTAGGTTAGGTTAGGTTAGGTTAGGTTAGGTTAGGTTAGGTTAGGTTAGGTTAGGTTAGGTTAGGTTAGGTTAGGTTAGGTTAGGTTAGGTTAGGTTAGGTTAGGTTAGGTTAGGTTAGGTTAGGTTAGGTTAGGTTAGGTTAGGTTAGGTTAGGTTAGGTTAGGTTAGGTTAGGTTAGGTTAGGTTAGGTTAGGTTAGGTTAGGTTAGGTTAGGTTAGGTTAGGTTAGGTTAGGTTAGGTTAGGTTAGGTTAGGTTAGGTTAGGTTAGGTTAGGTTAGGTTAGGTTAGGTTAGGTTAGGTTAGGTTAGGTTAGGTTAGGTTAGGTTAGGTTAGGTTAGGTTAGGTTAGGTTAGGTTAGGTTAGGTTAGGTTAGGTTAGGTTAGGTTAGGTTAGGTTAGGTTAGGTTAGGTTAGGTTAGGTTAGGTTAGGTTAGGTTAGGTTAGGTTAGGTTAGGTTAGGTTAGGTTAGGTTAGGTTAGGTTAGGTTAGGTTAGGTTAGGTTAGGTTAGGTTAGGTTAGGTTAGGTTAGGTTAGGTTAGGTTAGGTTAGGTTAGGTTAGGTTAGGTTAGGTTAGGTTAGGTTAGGTTAGGTTAGGTTAGGTTAGGTTAGGTTAGGTTAGGTTAGGTTAGGTTAGGTTAGGTTAGGTTAGGTTAGGTTAGGTTAGGTTAGGTTAGGTTAGGTTAGGTTAGGTTAGGTTAGGTTAGGTTAGGTTAGGTTAGGTTAGGTTAGGTTAGGTTAGGTTAGGTTAGGTTAGGTTAGGTTAGGTTAGGTTAGGTTAGGTTAGGTTAGGTTAGGTTAGGTTAGGTTAGGTTAGGTTAGGTTAGGTTAGGTTAGGTTAGGTTAGGTTAGGTTAGGTTAGGTTAGGTTAGGTTAGGTTAGGTTAGGTTAGGTTAGGTTAGGTTAGGTTAGGTTAGGTTAGGTTAGGTTAGGTTAGGTTAGGTTAGGTTAGGTTAGGTTAGGTTAGGTTAGGTTAGGTTAGGTTAGGTTAGGTTAGGTTAGGTTAGGTTAGGTTAGGTTAGGTTAGGTTAGGTTAGGTTAGGTTAGGTTAGGTTAGGTTAGGTTAGGTTAGGTTAGGTTAGGTTAGGTTAGGTTAGGTTAGGTTAGGTTAGGTTAGGTTAGGTTAGGTTAGGTTAGGTTAGGTTAGGTTAGGTTAGGTTAGGTTAGGTTAGGTTAGGTTAGGTTAGGTTAGGTTAGGTTAGGTTAGGTTAGGTTAGGTTAGGTTAGGTTAGGTTAGGTTAGGTTAGGTTAGGTTAGGTTAGGTTAGGTTAGGTTAGGTTAGGTTAGGTTAGGTTAGGTTAGGTTAGGTTAGGTTAGGTTAGGTTAGGTTAGGTTAGGTTAGGTTAGGTTAGGTTAGGTTAGGTTAGGTTAGGTTAGGTTAGGTTAGGTTAGGTTAGGTTAGGTTAGGTTAGGTTAGGTTAGGTTAGGTTAGGTTAGGTTAGGTTAGGTTAGGTTAGGTTAGGTTAGGTTAGGTTAGGTTAGGTTAGGTTAGGTTAGGTTAGGTTAGGTTAGGTTAGGTTAGGTTAGGTTAGGTTAGGTTAGGTTAGGTTAGGTTAGGTTAGGTTAGGTTAGGTTAGGTTAGGTTAGGTTAGGTTAGGTTAGGTTAGGTTAGGTTAGGTTAGGTTAGGTTAGGTTAGGTTAGGTTAGGATAGGTTAGGTTAGGTTAGGTTAGGTTAGGTTAGGTTAGGTTAGGTTAGGTTAGGTTAGGTTAGGTTAGGTTAGGTTAGGTTAGGTTAGGTTAGGTTAGGTTAGGTTA